>CP139503.1:107557681-107588413 GCA_021014915.2 Artemisia tridentata subsp. tridentata | reverse complement strand
TTTTATAAAAAAGTTACACTACGAAATAGTGTGGTGTTTTGGGTGAGAAGTCGCTTAAAAGAAGTGTATAACTATATACCACTTAGTATGGTTACAAGTTTCCCATGTCAGGCCTGCAAAAAAATTGAAGGCATCATTTTAATCATTTGTTGTTTGATGTTGTAGGAGCCTTTTTAGCTTTATCGGGTCCTAACTCTATGCAATGAATTGCCCTGTATCTCCCTAGTAGCGTGGGCTCTTCTCATTATCCATCTCCCTTTTCGTGATACCACTTTGATGCCAACGAGAGCCTTGATTCTTCTAACGAGACCCTTGATGGCCAACGGGAGTCTACTTCACTGGATGGGAGTTTAGATTGTAGAGCGTTATGGTTTAGAGTTATTAGTCGTCATTTAAGAACGACTAAGTGCTATTAGTAGTCATTTAAGAACATGTGTGGGCCGTGAGATGACCCTCTTGACGCTGCATGGTAACCCACTTAATGTGTGAGTACATGGTTGAATAAACGAGTATGTAAATGATGATCATTAGCAAATGACGTTTTGTCAATGAGTGAAGACCGTGGTTATAATATATGGTAAGCAACTTTATATTGTTATTCAGGAACCAGTCGTAAAAGAACGATAACATCTTCAACTTCTCTAAAACGGTTGTGATTGTGTGTGTTAGATGTCCTTATTGTTTTTTGCGGGGTTGGTTGCGCCTTCATTCGTTGTAAAAACCTTTTATAGAAGAGGAAACACTGTAGTTTCACGTGTGAACAGTGACGTTGCCTGACTCTTATTCGTCTGGCCACGTGCCTAAACTTGTAGCTGGCGTGCCTACCTTGCATGTTGGACTAGACATTAAGTGAATTGTCTTGTCTTTTCAAAGTCTTGGAAAGGTACACAAATTATCCAAGTTCAACTTGTTGCGAGTATCGACTGAAATTTCCAAATGTGGATAGTTTGCTCAACTGCCTATAACTTTTTTTTTTTTTTGGAAAGCCAATATAATTTATTGCCCAATTTTATAAAGGCATGTGTTATATTCACGGTACCTAGATTTTTATCCCTTTTATAAAGTTGCCTATTTTTTAGGGGATACACACTATAAAGTTGCCTATTTTAATTTATTTAGCCACGTGTCGATCAAATGGAGATATACAGAGCGCCCTTTTATTTATTTATTTATATACATTTTTTTTTAAATTATTTATTCTCTATATAATACATAGATGGTGGACTCGGAAACATATGCATAAAATATTAGTAAAAATGTTGCCTTCAAAACAGGCCCCTTTAGCCTTTTCTTTCGGCCCAAACATTTTCTACTAGCCCACATCCACACAACCAATAGAATGTCTCCAGCAATGTTATACGTGGCTTCTCATCTTTAAGTCAATAGGGACATGTTTCGTTTAATTACGTAGCCACGTGTCGATCAAATGGAGCTCCACAAATCCTGCTCTTTATATATATGTATATATATATATATATATATATATATATATATATATATATATATATATATATATATATATATATATATATGTATATAATAATAAATATAATTGGGGATTTGACGTTTGTCACACATCATTCATTGCTGCCGATTGACCATCTCATTGCTGCCGGTTGACTTAACGTTGCTGCTGGTAGTGTTTTTTATTCAAAGGTACTCTGGTTGACTTCATTGCTGCGGACGTTTAACAATTTGGGGGATTAATTTTGAGAATAAATTAAATTCAAATTGGTCAAAGTTTACGCGAGAAATTTAGAATTTAAAGCTGCTAAATTTGGAAACCGTATTCACGAACTAAATATTAAATTCCTCTCCCAAAATAACCTCAGTCTCTCAAATCAATTGCACATCTCATTCCTTCTTATTTGCACATCTCAATCCTGATTCAACACTATGGCAACCCTTGAATACAAAGAAGATCACAACAAAGTTGGATTTCTTGAATCTTCTGATCGAAGTGAAGGATATGATCAGATTCTTTCCTTCTTAAGAGGTTCCTCTCTTAGGTTTGCTATTACTCATTGCCCAATGGTGGTATATGACTCACTGGTGCGCCAATTTTGGGATACTGCTGTTGTTCGAACGATTGTGGGAAGACCTCAGGAGATAGTTGCAACGATTGATGGGCAAGAACACATTATTACTGAGGAGTCTATTCGAGTTCATCTTCAGCTAAATGATGAGAATGGGCTGTATGACTTATCTGAGCAGCAGATTTTAGATGGGATGGAAGCAATAGGGTATCCAATTGCTGGTAACTTTACATTTCTAAAGAAGAAGGTTTCACCTCAATGGAGGTTTCTTATTCACACTTTGTTGCAATGCCTTAGTAAAAAGTCTGGTGGGTGGGATCAATTTGGTAGTCACATTGCCTCTGCCCTTATTTGTTTGTCTGATGGGAGGGTATTCAATTGGTCTAAATACATATTTGAGGGAATGATAAGGAATATAGATAATGTTAAAACCAAATTCCTCATGTACCCTAGATTCTTACAAATCATTGTAGGTGTTCAGACCACTGACCCCTTACCTAGGATCATGCCTAAGTTGACTGCTAAATTGTTTGCAACTATGAAGACTAGATTTGTGGGAGACCATATGCCTCTTTTACCAGCTATGTTGCCTGGTGAACCTGCTGGAGCAGCTAATGCAGCTGGTGGTGCAGCTGATGCAGCTGGTGATGCAGTAGTCAATGCTGCTGATGCTAATCCACCCATTCCTGCTGGTACTGGGGCATCAGATGCTGCTGGTGCAAGTGCATCCAATGCTTCTGAAGCCCAGTTACCACCATCTCCCAGGGCGCCCTCACCTGAACCTATTGACCCACTTGAGCCTATAGTCCAGACCACACCTGTAGGGCCTCATGTTGACAAACCAACACCCTCAGTTATGCCTTCTGTTGATGTTCCTTCCTCATCCAGGGTATCATATCCTAGTCCATCTAGGCAGCCTTTTGAGTTTGAAACCAATATTGGTGGAGATTCTCATGTGTCTCCACCCAGATCCAACGAAGCTCATCACACCACAGGTACTGGTGCAGCTGAGAATCTTGATGCTCTCACCTCTGTGTCAACTGTAGTTGACAGGTATAAGCAGAAAATTGCAGATTTGGAGTCTGCGTTACATGACACCGAAAAGGAGCTTGGAGACAAGGTGATTGCTTTGGAAAAGGAAGTGAAGGAAACAAAAGAGAATTTTCATTATACAATCCATAAGTTGGTTGATAGAGTTGCAACTTTGGAAGATCAGTTAAAGAGCAAGAAAAGAAAAGCTGTGCTTTCTGACTCAGAAGAGGGTGAGGCTGCTTTGAATTTGGACCCTCTAAAATTGTTGGCCAAAGCAAGTTCGGAAATTTCCGCCAAGTCTCCGGTCATTAGTACAAGGAGCAGGTACAAAAGGAGACTAGTGAAGAAGTATGATGTGGATGATGTATCTAGGAGTGCAGCTCTTACTGCTGATTCTTCTGTTCATGTTGATGCTGCTACTTCTTCTGGTACTCAAGACCTTTCTGTTGGTCATCTTTCCACTGGTGTTGCTGCTGATAGTTCTATCATTGCTTCTGGTAGTACTATCGTTCCCCCTAACGGTCAATCTATTCCTGCTGTCATTGATCCAGCTGGAATTGATAAAGCTGATCCTAAGCCTCATAGTGATCCACCTGGTAGCTCCTCCATTGCTACTGGTAATGTTACCATTGCCCCTGCAAGTGACACTCCCATTCCTGCTGTATCTGATCCTACTCCTGCAATGCTGGATGAACTTGGGGGTTTGGTCTCTGATAAAGAAAGGGCTGAGCAAGAAAGGTTGCTTAAAAACCATGAAGATGACATGATGGGGGAAGCCATGGCTAAGCAGCTTCATGCTGCAGATCTTGCTAAAGATTTAGCAACGACTGATAGACCTTTTACAACCACTTTGCCTCCAGAAAGACAAAAAGAGTTGGCTGCTGCTTCTTTACATTATTCTGAAGCAGATTGGATGCATCTTTCTTCTCAAGTGGCTGCCAATCCTAACCTGGCCAAGGAAATTTTGGGCATTCATATCTCAGATGATGATTTTCCTGCCAAAATGGTTGCATTGACAAGGCAAAGGACAAGGGCTCTTGCAGAACTCAAAGCCAAGGATAAAAGGAATAAACCTCTTACATATGCAGAAATGAGAAATGTTAAGAGACAAGTTGTCAAGAATCAGAGTATTCAATTTTGTTCTTCTGGGTGGACGATGGCTCAGGTGAGGAATATGTCAGATGAAGACCTAGACAGGTACTATGACAGGATCATGAAAGATTTTCCAGCCAAGCCTTCATCTTCATTGGAAGAACCTTCTTCCAAGAGATTTAAAGTCACTGATTCTGCTGACCTTTCTGGTGATGTCTCTGTCCTTGATACTTCCTCACTCTCAAGAAAAAAGTTTTCTATTCCTGCTGATCACCAAGCTTCCGCTGCTCCTGAAACTGCTAAAACTGCTCAGTTTCAGTCATCCTCTTCTACTCCCAGCACCAGAAAAAAGAGTCATGCTAAGAAGCATTATGCTGAATCTATTGCAGAAATGGATGATGAGGAGTTTATTCAGTTGGCTTCAGAGAGTGAATCTGAAGATTATTCCTCTCTTTTGTCTGGTCATATTGCTCATTGGCAAGTTGTGACTATACCTGGAGGGGAAGTCAATATGTTGTTCACACTGGATGGCAAAACCAAACAGTTCATCTTTCTTCGGGAGATTCTGCATTTGGTGACCAAAAAAGATTTGATTAACTTGTATCGAATGGTGGAACAGTATTATGAATCTAATAAGCCTTCTGGGTTTGGTCTTCACCTTTGGGGTGATTTGAAAGTTTTAATGGATTCTCAAGTGGGAGGAGGTTCTTGTAATGTTTGGTCTGATCAACAGTCTTGGAGAGTTCATAGTTGGAGGTTGTATTCTCCTTCTAATGTTCATGTCCTTGAAACCATCTCTAATAAGGTGTTATTTATGTTTGCGGATGTTCAGTATCCTTTGTCTGTAGAGCTGATGGAAAGAATGCTTAAAAGTAAGTTGAAGGTCAGCAAAATGGCTGTTGGGAATGATATGACCACAGCTGAACAATTGGTTAGATTTATCAAAAATCAAATTGCCACTACCAAAGGTTGATCTGTTTGATTTTGGTATAAGCCTAAGGGGAGGCTTATTTTCTTGTTGTTGTTGTATAATTTTCTTTTCTTTCTTTCAGTACTCAAAAATAATTAAATAAATAAATAGAAAATTAAAAAAATGGTATTCTTGTTGTTCTTTTCTTTCTGTCGTATTTAGTTTATTTTGCAAACTTGTTTGTTTTGAGGGCACCACTTGCAGGTACAGTGTTGGTTCTTGAACCACACAACAAATGGTATTCAACTTACCATGTCTAGCAGACAAGGAAAAGTTGGCTCACCATGAGGGTACGGCTCTGGTGTGATCCTCAAATCCGTTTATAGCTGTGATAGTTTGCTCAAAACTATTAGGGTACTTCAACTCACCCATGTTTAAGAACTGAGAGTTGAAATGGTGTTCAATTCACCATGGATTTTACCCTTTTGGGTTTCCTAAGAATTGGCTAGCCCACATGCATATGGCTTGTGGTAAAGGCAGTTTGAAAACCATATTTGGTACTCAATTCACCAAGGTTCTGCTGTAACCAAGAATTGGCTAGTCCTGAGCAAACGGCTACAGGTAAAGACAAGTCAAATCCGTTTATAGTTGATGATTTACTAAAAATCATATGGTTATCAATGTACCATGGTCTTACACACAAAAACATTGGCTACTCCAGTAGTGATGGCTATTGGTAAAGAGACATCAAATCCATTAATTTTCAATGATTCACCTCTCACAGGAGTTAACACACCTGGAAGTGATGAGAATAGTATGAAACTTAAGTGATTTGATGTACACATTGTCATAGTAGCAGTCAAGATCAAGAGAATTACATGGTAACCAGCTTAATTGCAGATGATTATATTATGTTGCTGCTTTTATATAGAGGTTGCTGCTGGAAATGTTTGCTTTAAAGATGTTGCTTCTGGTTACTTAATCTTGCTGCTGCGCAAGTGCAATCCTGCTGGTAGCTTTGGTGTGTTCCTGCTGGCAGTGTTTATTGCTGCTGGTCGTTGCTTATTTTTAGTATGTTAGTTACAGTTATTCTAGGAAGAGATTTGTGTTTATGTCTACACACGTTTCCGTAAAAGTCGTATTAGGGTTTCTTGCCTATAAAATAAACATACGGCTTAGAGTTTCATATATGTTTTGGTAATGGAATACAAAAGTTAATAAAAGATCCATACAGGATCATAGTTCATTAGTCATTGTCTTCTTCACAATCTTATATTTAGTTTCCGCATAAATATAAGTTTGTCATACAGAGATTTTTATTGGCTCAAAGATCAATCAAGGCGTCGATCCTACAAGTTTGGTTCTGCAACTTAGAAAGAAGCATAAGGGATAGTACAAAAATAACAGGCTCCTACCTATGTGTGTTCATTGCTCTCCTTAAGATTATTCATTATATTCGGCGTAGTGATTAATTTTGTTTCAATTCAAGAAAAAAAAAAAGATCATTGCTCAACAGGGATTCAACAATTTATTTTACGTAAATACAAATAGAAAAAAATAGAGACCTCTGAAAAAAGGTGGGAACAGTCACTTCTTTTGAATGGTGACTTCATAGACCATGCAATAGCTCTTGGAATCACATTAGGGTCTTTACTCCACCAACGTTCAGATCTTTCTAAAGACTCGAGTATCCAAATCTAAACATATTGTAAAACACAAACATATCAATCAGTCCATGAAAATGTTCGGCTGAAAAATATATTATTAATAAAAATAAATACAAACCTGGAAAGCAAATACAAATCCAGACAAAGTATAGGTCGGAACAGATTTTGGGTTTTTCTTCAATACTAAAAGGTGGTTATCCGTGTGCTTATCCATTACATTATGAAGTTGGCCATATAAATGGGTCCAAATATGTTCACCCCACGGAAATGCATTCCAAGCTTCTAGGTTTTCAACCAACCTCATCAATGTGTCATCAACTTGGGATGTCAATAAACGACCCATAAAGATCACCTCTAAGACTAACAAAAGAGATATCCGTATTGCGTCTTGATCACATAGCTTGCGAAACTGCTCTTCATCCTCGATGACACCAATAAGGTCTAAGTTGGTTACAATCAAACCTCGCTTCTCAGGAAACACCCTATCACGAAATTTTAGAGCACCAGAAGTGTATAACTCAAAGCTCAGACTTCCAAACCGCAACCCCGTCATTAGACAAAACTCAGGACGACCAAAATGCAGAGTATGTCCATCTAGGTAATAGATAAAGGGCATATCATAATGAGACTCGTCCACTCTTCTTTGTTTCCGTACCATATAGTCAATGACGTGTGTTTCATGTTCAAAGTATAACAAATCCAACCATTTTCCAAAGCATGTACTCCTAAACAAGTTCCGTCGTTTTGCGTCTAATTTCCGATTTATCAACCAAAAGTAGTTGAGTTTGCTACTAATGATTACTTTAGCTTCATAGTCCTAAAAGGAAAAAATATGTTAACTCAGAACATACAATTCATAACAAAATAAGTTTGAACACATGTATACAGCCAGCGTAAACACTATCATACACAGTTCAGATGATTACAACTTAACTACAACCACTTAGTGTTGGACCATAAGAATAGGGTGTTTTGCTTATGACCTTATTTGAATCAGGCATGGCGTATCAGATACAACCCAAAATCGTGGCTTATCAAATACATCCCAAAACAAAAATCAAATCATAATCCACATAAATGCATAAACAAACAAACAACACTATATTATACCAGATAAACAAAAATCAATAACGATACAAAACAAATGTAATAAAGATTCGTAATACGCTGTACATACCATATTATACCACATTTTTTCTAATCAAACAAACAATCGACGGTGTTAAAAGATTTTATTGGAACACTGTTCAATGAACAGTTACTCTGTTTTCAGATGACAATCAGGGAAAACAATGGTAGTAGATTGGAGATTGAAATAATAGTGTAACAAGATAAACAAGCGCGAACATAAACCCAGTTTATTTTTTTTGACCGTGACTGTGAAACGAGATGGAGGGAAGAAGTGTATAGAGGAGATGCTGTTTGTTTTTAAAATTTTATTTTCGAATACGGTATGAACAGTAATGAAAGCAGAATAGTGTAAAATTTTTGAAATGACCAAAAAACCATCTGTAAAGTATACGGTTGCCCAACAAATAAAAGTTGCCCAAAATACACTACCGTACAATACGTGATTATACGAGTTGCCCTGGGCTAAGGGGGGAATTTTTTGAGATCGGGATAGATACTCTTAGCAGTTGGGCAATCGGGCTATTTTAGTAATTATCCCTTTAATATATTAAGTTAGCTATACAATCTAATCTAACGCAAGGGGGTTCAGCCTGAGAGACTGGCACGATTTGGTTGCAATTAAATAATAAACTAAACCAATAGGCACGAATCAGCGAATAGCACACACGTACACAGATAAATACTCGAGACAATAAGAGGGTTGTCCTTAAGATAAGTAGTTTGTCACTTGTTTTATTGCTAGTGTTATATGAAGTGTATAGTTCGATGCAACGCACCGAGATTAAGTCCTTTCTCGTTGGTTCTAATCTTATCGGCGAGTAAACCCTTAATGATTACTTATGACTATCCTATTTATCTTTCTCCTACTTTTCTACAGACCATAGAATGCATAGGCGATCTAATAAATAGGCGAGGGCAGAGGCATGGCGACCCGATCAACGCTCAGCTAGACACAGAGGTTATCAATGCACTAATAAAAGTCACCAAAGACATCAACATATAAACTTTAATTAATGAGAAAGCAGTTTTAAGGGAGTGCAATCTTTCCGTTGTCACATTACACAAGCCACCAATCTTGATGAATTAAAGTTTACTAACACAATAAAACAAAACTACTTAATGAATTAAACACATGCAGCACCTTCTTACAGCTCTTGTATCTTTGATTTGAGTGTGTCTTGTGCTCGCTATTCGACTGAATTCGTCCTTGGTTTCTGTACTTCGGTCTTCGTATATAATATATGTCCCCCGAAATTCGTCTGGTCTTGGGGTATTTATAGTTTCTGTCTGAGGGTAAGATGCGGCGCATCTAGTAAGTAGATGCGGCGCATTTACTTAACTTCGCGTGGGGTCCAAGATTATAATATTCAGGAATATTCGTACACCGCCAGAAGATGCGGCGTATCTTTATCTTTGGATGCGGCGTATCTTTATCTTCGGATGCGGCGCATGTCCTCTTGTATCTTGGATCGTATCTGGTGAAATATTGATAGTGATGCGCCGTATGTGATAAGCAAGATGCGGCGCATCTGGAGCAGATTAGTCTTGATCTTGTACATTTCAGTAGACTCTTAACTTCTTGCATGTTTTGTCCCATAATTAGTCCAAAATCGCCAAGTTTCACCAAATGCTTGTTTTCAACTGAGAATTACAAAAGTAAACGATTAAGTATCAATCCTCATACATAATATAATAAAACAAGTCAAATTAATAGGATAAATGATAGTAATAAAATGTACTTATTTGAGTTCATCACTGAGATATTAGGCAAAGGAGAATTTGACTCGATCTTCTTCCAAGTCATCTCTTGGGGTGAACTCTGTTCAGATTCAAATGTTGGTTGACCACCAATCAAATCTTCATCTGAATAGGATTCGGTTGCTCTCTTAAGTTTTTGACGTGGAGGTGAGTAAGTAGGGGATGACAGAGGTGATTTCTGAGTAAGTTCTATGTCAGGCTGGGGTTGTGACGTTTGTTCATAAGGATCTTCAGTATCCTGTGCAATTTGGTAGGTAGGTGACGCATGTGTAGTAGGAGAGGTAGTCTTGGTGATACCGACTAGTTTGGAAGACATGGTACTGTAACAACAGTAATTATGAATGTTCATACGTTTAAGGTGTAACATTGAGTGTATGATAACACAGTGTGTTATGTGTGAAGAGTAAACATTAAGCATGTAAAGATTAGTACAAAACAAATCTTAGTAGGTAATACATTGAGCACGACAGTCTGCAGACACGGAGGGCGTAAAATGGTATGGTGTAAAATCATTTATTTTGAAAGTGTGGTTATAGTTCAATGTTTGAAAACATTTGATTCTCTATAACCTGTGGCTCTGATGCCAATCTGTAACACCCCCAAATTTGGTTTTGTGGCAGCGGAAAATATTTGGGTGTTACACTGAGGATCGAAGTCAAAATTTTAGGAAATGGTTCGGGAAAGGCGTTTTAAAAGTTATATGTCATTCAAAAGAATGGTTTTAGTAAAAAGTTGGTAAAATCTGATTTGAAAACTCCAAAAATTATAATGATTTGGAAAAGAATGACATATTTGATTTTCACACCATTTAAGTTATCAGAGTATTTAAATGCCCGCTCCGTGTCTTGTCCTGCTCCGTTGATTACCTGAGATAAACATGCTTAAAACGTCAACACAATGGTTGGTGAGTTCGCGGAGTTTGATAGAAAATAACTTTCTTTCAATGTTTTCAAGAGTTGAGAGTTGAAATAAATACTAGTACTTCTTGAAGTAACTAGTAAGTTTGAAATTGGATAACAATCCATGAGTAAATCGTTTATGATCTCAAGGGATCATAGGTTTCAAGTTTAAAGCAAATGAGTTATGCTTGTAATGAAATAATGGTTAAGTTCTTAAAATACGATATGCCAAACATTGAGTTGTTTTTATCATAAAACACAACTATGTCACATATAATTTCAGTTAAGTTCCTAGTACATCACATAGTACTAATAATAGTATAAGGTCTGATGTCTATCAGTGTAGAGTGGTCGTTACTAAATACAGCTGTATCCGAATATATATAAGAAGCCATATATATTCAAAAGGTTATATTGCTCTAAGCCTCATGACGCGCAAAACGTTAACAAAAGTACCGTAAAATGGAGAAAGTCGCATCAGGGTTACTGATGGTTTTGCCCTAAAGAATAGGTGATTGCCTCAACCTATTTGTGTCGAATATAGTGTATCGCCACTAAATACGACTAGCCATCCGGCATTCCGCCCATATTTAGTGTGATAGGTCGTCAGCCTTTACAGGTTTCGAAGCTGTCCACTATATTCGCGCTCACCGCAGTGATTAATGGCTCATGATCGAGGGACTTTATGGCAATATAGTTAAACTTAGGCAATATAGGGTTCGGGTTTCATAGAATACACATACTTTAGTTTGGCAATTATTTCCAGTTGAGATGTATAAACATCACAGTTTAGTTAACAGTACATTCAGTTGTTATATGAATGCATAAATGAGCCTCAGTATCTTGTTACAACAAGTAATTTGATAATGTTATCCTTCAGATATAACATTTAGGCTAAGCAAACAGGTTTTGCAATTATAGCTAGCATATATTCCCGTCAAAGGGTGGTTCAAAACATGTAACACATAGTTGATGATTTCGAATGAATCATGAGTGTTTTCAAAGTATAAAATACTTAAAACAGTTAAAGCATGTATCTCCCCCAAAAGAGTTATTAAAACAGTTATTAAAAGTAGGGGCCACGACTCACCTGGAGTGTAGCTGACAAGATAGAATTATAAGATCTATGGAAATGATTCACGGAAACGTCTTCGATACGAGACCTGAATATGAGGAATATCTAAGTATTCGACTTGTACTAACGATGCGTGTGAACGTGAGAAATCGTATAACGATTTGATGAAGTGAGTGTGATATGCCTAAAATGCCTCAAGTTAAGAAAATATAATATCATACAATGATATTATCTTGATTCTTATGTCACTTGACTCGAGGTATTATCGCCTCAAATTATGATGAAATGATATGCGAGTGAAATCATTGGATAACGAAAGTTAAACATATGTAACTAGAATGAAATGAATGCAGGTAAAGTGATATGGTGATGAGAATGAGGATGTTAAGTGAAAAATAGTTGGTCTTTGTCCTTTCCCGATTTTATACTTTTTATCCTAACTGTAGTTGCGTTACGTCGTTAGTCCTTTGTTAAATATAAAGTTTAACAATATTCCAAAAATAGTTCAAATGTATATATAAGACTTGAAATTAATTTAAAAGTTAATTTAAATCCTTTAGAAACTGTTTTCACAGTTTCAACCCTCAAGTTTCACAGTTTGGCTTTTTTAGTCCTTATAGTTAAAACCGCGTTACGTTTTTAATCCAAAAAGGTCTAAATGATAAAGAAAAAGTGTGCGACTTTTTATAAGTTATTTTTAAGATAAAAGGAGCTTATTTCACTAGATTATTCGATTAATAGCTTAATTCTTACACTATTGGGCCCTTAACGAGTTTCAAAGTTAAGCCCAACATTGTTTTTAGTGGTAGTGGTCGGTTCATGCATTATGTTTTCTTTATGCTTGTAATTGTAGTATAAATAGAGTAGCTTCCATTTTGCAATATTTGTACCTAAGTTCCTTCTTCTTTTAATATATCGACTAGTTGAAAACCTACATTGTTAAGCCTTCCACTGTGGAGGTTCGACTTATGATGGGTCGTTCTAATGAAATGCAAGTTTAGTTTAGTAGTGGATATCTAAGCATGTCTAGTTGTAGGTTCGAATGGAACAATAAAGACAGTGCATGCATGAATTTTTAAAGTGTTGGTTATAAAGTCTTTTCTTATAAAACATAAAACATTGATACGTTCGAGTGTGGTTTTGCATGAATGTCACCTATCGAGACTTTCAAGGGGTGCTCGACCTAGCTCAAAATAAGTGACGTGTGTTTCATAATATAAATATTTATATGTTTAAGTGAACCAAAAGAGGTGCATGCATGTGTTTCTAGTGTGGTTTTTAACTGTCATTAATGAAGGTTATGAACAAGTGGGTTTGTATGCAATCTACTCGAATAGAGATGCATGTATGACTTCTGTAAGATAACTTATGAGTTCAAATGCCAAGTTTTATGATGCATGTGATTTAGTGAAATGAGACAGTGACATTGTGAATCGAGTACTAGTATTTCATGATGGAGCTTTCGATCCAAATGTGAGCTATACGAAAAAGAATGTGCATGTAAACTAGGATATCTATACGTTCGAGTGTATGAGTGAAATGCATGCATGTTGTGTGTGTGAGAAATAGAAACAAAAGGAGTTAGTGAGTACTTACAACACTTTTCTAGAGGTGGTGAAGTCAAGAACAGTGGTGATCGAATGGGGCACAAAAGGGAGACAGTAGGGTGGCGAGCTAAATATGTTTTTACATATTTCTCTTATCGATTTGCTTCCTATGGCGGATGACAAGTGATGCTGGGTTTCTAATGTGTTTAGTGAGAGTGAGGTAGGCGATATAAGTGAGAATGAATGCGTATGGGTTTTTGGGCAGTGAAGTGTGCATGCAACGAGTGGGTTTTTATAGAGGAAACTACACAATGTTTGACTATTTTATCCTCAAGACTTATCACATAGCTACTGTTCGAGTACTCATGGTTTTTGAGCATGCGTCTGATTTGGAATTCATTAAGAGATATAATATACTTTGTCCCATGTTGTTGGCATGTACAGGTAATACATATACACACGTTACTATCATTTAAATTTTTATATGTAAGTCAATGCCTCACATGCTTCTACTGTCCTAGTAATCATGGGAAGAGTATGGAAGGAGTTATAGAATTTGGTTTCTAGTCGATGGAGTGTATATGTAATATTTATGCACACGTTTTCTTATTTGAGTCCAAAAAGGAAGAGTTAACAAGGCATATGATTCTCTGCTCTTGTAATTATAGGAAAGCATGGATAGAACTTTGTCTCTAGTAATTGGCATATGTTTATATTCGCAAGATATTTTTAGTTGAGTAGAAGAGTGTCTAAACGAGTGAATGAATGTTGTCTTTTGTTTTTGGATTGGTCACATATTCGGTTATATTATGGTTGAGTATGGCAGTGTCTAAGTGAAAGAAAGAGTGGAGGTTTGACTTAAGAAAACAAGTTTGATAATATATTGTCTCTAGTTGTTGTTTTGAGTATATATATTCGATTGTTTTCATTGAATGAGTGTCAATTACACGCCTACTGCTACTTTGATTGACGTTTTCAATCATGAGAAAGTATGTAAAAATTTAGGGTACTTGTCTTATGTTGTTAGAGGGACTGTGGCTAGTCGGTTTTTACAATAAAATCATAAGTTAGATATTAACTTTGGACGTGGGCTTGGATTTGTATAAGACAAGTAATAATGGGCTGGATCGGACTGAGTGATGTGGGTTGTGAAGTAGTACAGCCCATTTGGCTTTGAACTGAATTTGTAAAGAGTGTTAATGATAATTAGTGTAAATTAAGTGTACTAATTAAGGGTAATTAGGACATGGGCATACACTTGTGTGTAGGGATTTGTCATCACTAACTATTATGATTAGTGAGGTTTCGAAAGTAGTGAGAATGGAATCTCGTGAGTCGTTTGTGGTTCGAGTAGAGGTTGCTATTTAATATATATATCACGAAAACATTTCGTGATAACAATAGCGATGATAGAAGAGTTTAAATTTTTCCCATAAAAATGGGTTTTATTAAACCGTAAGTTGAGATTATCATTAATCACCGAGATTTATTACGAGGGATTTTTACGGGTTGTCACAGTTTCGAAGGCTGAGATCACTTCAGACCAATCCAAGGGTGCAGAATGGATCAGAGAAGAAGATTAGAAATATCCCATCTTAGTTTTGTATATATAGGAGACAATGTAACATGTTATAGTGGTAGTTAATTTTCCTTAATCGTTTTTATTGTCTTTCTTTATTACATTGTCATTTAAATGCTTTCAGTGTTTTATTACTCATTGACAACGTGTAATAAACCTATTTACAGTACCAATTTCAATCTATCTTTACGTTTCCAATTTATGCTTAATCGTACCTTAAATTTCTTGTCATTTTAAATATTGTTAATTGTAGTTGTTTAGTGGACTCTATTTAGCTCACATAAGCTCCTGACAAAGCTTATCAAGCTTTTAGAACCTTAAAACAAGTTATAATCATTAAAAACAAAAATACCAAAAAGAAATCAAGAAAATAGAAAATAAATCAAAAATCAGTGTTAATGGTGAAAGAAAGCTGGAGCAAGGTTTATACTGGATTGCCTTTGGGTTAGTAGCTTATTGGCAAGCTTATAGGATTGTTCCTTGTTCTTGGTTCTCAGTTGGTTGCTTGGATGCAAGTTGTAAGCTAAATTCTTGATTTTTAGCAATTTACTGTGCTTGTGCTTTTTACACTGTTAGTTTACTAATTTCATGCTTATTTGGTGTTACTCAGTCATATTATTGCTTGTTAATTGGCCTTTGTTCATTAAAACTCATGGTTGTTAAGAATTTCAATTTCACTGTTAAATAAGCATCAAAGTGATTCATGGTTAAAATGATGTTATCAGTGGTGTTTTATGCTTAATTCAGTTCACATAATCATGTCATAACTTTAGAAATCAGTATTGTGAACTAAATCAGTAGAATCATTTGAAAATCACAAATTCAGTTTCAATAAGGACTGTTTGGATTTGCTGATAGATTAGTATTCCAGTGTATGCTAGTTGTTGTTTGTTGTTGTTATATGTCATATTAGTTCATATTAGCTCAATTCTAGCATAAAATCCAGTACTTATTCAGTAGATAGTCAAAATCAGTTTCAATTTAATTTTTCTGCATAATAGTTAGCATATCAGTTAGTTTAATCACACATACAGTTGCAATAGTTGTTAATCTAGCTTAAATCATTCATATTATAGCTTATCTCATCATATATAATCAGTTGGAATCATTCAAAATTCATCTAAGTCAAATTAGATAAAACTGCAAAAGTCAAATAAATCTTGCCCTGTGCACAGGCAAATCTGCCTTTTTCATAAGCTCCTTAAAAGCTTATTAGTGCATATTAGCTTGTGTATCTTGTTGATTTAGGAAGTCCTTTTGGCTAGTTTGCTGATTATATGCTTATATTTCCATTTCATGCTTGTTATAACTGCTTATTGTGCTTATCTTGTTTTCTCAAAACAACTCACTATACTGAGTTATCAGTATAGGTGAGCCAATTTCATAAGCTAATCAAAAGCTCATCAGTAAGCTTAAGCTTGTGTGCTTTGACTTTTTCTAAAGCTAATCCACCAGTCTCAAAGGTTTAAAGCTTGTTTTTCATTTTCAAGCTTATTTAATAAGCCTGCTTGTGGCTTTTTGTTTGTCCCATTTTTCAGTATACACTGAGTCATCAGTGTATTTGCTGCTTTTTCATAAGCCATTTATAAGCTCACCAGTGGACCCCACAGGGTGAGCTTGGACTTTTTGGAAAGCTAACCAACCCATCTTGCTACTCCAATCTTCACTTTGTGCTTTATAGCTTATTTCATAAGCTTATTTTGCCTCCAAAGTCAGCAGCAGGTTGTTGTTGCTGTAGCAGTACCTTTATTACACTAGCAGTACCTTACTCATCCTTTTTCATAAGCCCTTCATAAGCTCATTTGTGGACCCCACAGTGTAAGCTTTGGCTTTTTGGAAAGTTCACCAGCTCAGCTTGCTACTTTAGTCATTTATTTGTGCTTATCAGCTTATTCCATAAGCTTATTTTGCCCTTAAAGTTGACTGCATGCCTGAGTTGTTCAGTAAGTACTTATTTGCTTATTCCAAACTTATCAGTGCTTATTTCTTGTTCCTCTAGTTTTATTCCAGTCCCTTTTACTTATTTTCATCTTATTTCACCTTTGTTTCCTTTTGTTTAGCTTATTTGGTCACTTATTTGAGCTTAAACCATCAAGTAGAGCCAAAAGCTCTAACTGATAAGCTCATAAGCTTCCAATCAGCTTGTTTTTTTTTAGTTTTAAAATTTTTGTCTTCATTAAAGTTTGTTATTATCAGTAGTTAAATAGTTTTGTAAAAGAAAAGCCAAGAAAATCAAAACATAAAAATAGCGATAGCTTCTATTTAAGCCATTTGGCTTATTTTTAAGCTTTTTCATTAAGCACTTTTCATTTTTATATTTTTCCTAGCTTCCTGTACTTATTTAATATTTCTATAAAAAGTTTTAGATTTTTCTCAGATCATTTAGTATTTATTAGAATTTTTATTAGTTTAAAAAGTATTTAAATAGTAATTAATTAATAATAATTAAATAAATAGTTAAATAAATATTTTTATTTTTCCTAAAATTTTCTTTTATCATTTTGATTCTAAAAATATAATTTTCACATCCGTGGGATTTATATTGGTCAGAATTCACGTTTTATTTTGTACGTTTACGTAATTTTTATTTAAACATACGTTTTTAAGTTTTAAACGTTTCTAAGTCATTTACTTTCACATAATCGTTTTTATAGCTTGTTTAAGTTATTTTCTTTTAAAATTTCTTAGTTTAAATCACTCACTCCCCTTTTCCTATTCAATTTCACCCGATCACAAATTCGTTCTATTACAGTGTTCACACCTCGTTGGGACTTAACGACCCGGGGATACACTAAACTCCTTTGGTAAATTGTATTGTGCCCTAGATTGTTTGACTCTTGTTGACCATTTACTTGGTCAATATTAGTTGACCATTTGGGCGCGATCAAACATTGAGGCCAATGTTCGGTTCTAAGTGTAGGGGGGGTTTATATCAAAATGATCATACTTATGCCTACTTGTTTGCCCTCACGCAACCCCATTTTGACCTAAATTATGTTAATTTATGCTTTAAAAAAAAAAAAAAAAAAAAAAAAAAAAAAAAAAAGTTTTGATTGTGCGTGATTGACTAGTCCCTTAAGCTAGAACAAGGGAGATTCTGACTCGACCTGAGTATTGCACTCTAGCTTTCCCCTTAGCTTTCGAGACTGAGCGTTTGCAGAAATTAAAAAACTTTGCAAAGAACGAAAAATGATAGAGTTGAGTATAAGTTAGATGCTAAGCGTTGAGTAGTTAGATCTCTTTAGAGCTCATAGAGGTTAATTGTGGCTTTTTGCTCCCACCAGCTTAAAAACATTTCAAAAATAAAGTTTTCAATAAATAAAGATGCGCGGTTTTTACAATTTTTAGATTTTACTCTTTTTTGAGAGAATTCATGCTTATGGAAGTTGGGTACACATCAGGGTACTGTTAGTGTTGCGGGAAAATAATACAACTGATTTCTGATAGTTAGCTGCTATTGTTTCGGATGTTGAAAGACCGCAGGACTCGGGATTTGGCCCCTAATTAATGTGTAATAAACCAAAGCCGAAATAAGACTACTGTTTCCTGACGGTTCGCTCCCGTTGACTCAGTTGTTTAAAAGGTGGAGGTAATAATAATAATAATCCAAAGCTGATAAAAGTTTTCTGTTTCCTGATGGTTCGCTCCCATAGACTCAGACTTCAAAAAGGTCGAGAAAAATTCCCAATGTCGAAATAAGACTACTGTTTCCTGACGGTTCGCTCCCGTTGTCTCAGTTGTTTAAAGGGCCGAGGGCTAATATGGTGCAATAATAATAATAATAATAATAATAATAATAAGGCCAAATTTCGACTCCGGGGATATCTAAATAAAGCTTCTGTCTCTGGACTCGTAGATGGGTTGTTTCGGATGAAATAAAAATGATAATCCTTAAATCGTGTTAAATTAGGACCTTGATGTGGACCTCATTTCTATATGCAGCAGTTCTCTAAGGAAGAATTTTAAACTAACTATTGTCTAAATAGGGTGCCTTTATAAGACTATAATCTATCGAAATAAGAAAAACTCGTTTTTCAAAATAAAATCCTTAGAGGAATTAGGAATAATGGGAGCGAAAAGTTGGCTTAGGCTTACATAATTTAAATTTATGGGTAGTGTTAGCATCTTTACTTGTACTTAACAATGATTTCGTTTTAAGCTTGGTTTTGGGAAGGTGAAAATCGAGGATGATGATTTATCTTCTGGAGGCACCCAGTTTGCGTGTTTCCCGTTCTTAAGCTTTGACTCAAAACTTGTTTGATGATTTATTTGTTTAGTGAAATGAGTTAGTAAACTATTGACTCAAAACTTTACGTATTTTATTTGTTTCGTTAAGATGATTTTACGTTTGATATCGACAAAACATTGAAAGATCGTAAAATATAAATAAACGTTTTTACGGCTTATTTGTATTAACAATCTCCCTCTTTTTGTTGATGACAAAACATAAAATTATTTTAAGTAAAAAATAGAATTCGTAACTTTTTGAATTTGAGTTTTTACTCTCTTCTCCCCCTTTTTGTCGAAACAAAAAGAGCGTCGAAAAGAAACTAACCCGAATGCAATTTTTATAGAAAAATAGATGAAAGAGAGGTGTAAAATGAAGTAAAGAGAGTGAGAAATGCTTAGTTGCTCCCTGATAACGGTTAAACTACACATATATTTTATATCAATTTATCCCTCATTTACGGCTAAATAAATAACAAAAATGTGTATTTTAAGTGCATATATTGTTTAAAGTTGTTATTTATTATTATAGGTATGAGACATAGACATTGGAGCAAAAGTACGAGATTTCGACAATTTATTAAAGATTATTAAAGCCCAAAAAAATAAGCCCAGCTCAAGTCCATTATAGGCCCGAGCCAAACTCACTTTGCTAGCCTTGTTAACTCTTAAAAAGATATATCCATAAACATTGATAATAATTCCCTCGTCAAAGTTGTCAAACAAATGAAGACAAGGCCCAATAGAAGAGAATGAGTACAAGCCCATCGAGACAATATGAAAAGGGAATTTGATACCAAATTGTTTCTTTGTGTTGTATCCTCACGTCCCAAAATTAATTCCCATAACCTCAACAGAAGACGGGATCTCTTCTTCCTTCTCTTTAGTTTCTTATAAAATTTCTTTCAAGTTTTTTTTTTTTTTTTTTTTTTTTTTTTTGTAGTTAGGAGTAGGAGCTGGAGTAGTGTAACTTAGGGGCCGTTTACTTTCAACTTAATGTCCTGTTTGATAACAAAACTGGCTGGAAACAGGAAACTTTGGTGTTTCTTTTTAACTTATTGCAAAAGAGAATCCTTAATGTAGAAGGGGGCAAAATTTGATACTGTTTCTATTCAGGACGTCTTAATACGATTTTTTTCCCGAACTAGTGTAGGTGGAAAAAATAAATTCGAAAAATTTAGAAAACTTCGAAAAAATTTATAAAAATTCAAAAAAAATTTAAAAATTCGAAAAATTTATAAAAATTCGAAAAATTTATGAAAATTCGAAAAAATTTATAAAAATTTTAAAAAAATTCAAAAAATTTTAAAAATACAAAAAATTTATAAAAATTGAAAAAATTTATAAAAATTCAAAAAACATATAAAAATTCAAAAAAATTTATAAAAATTCGAAAAATTGATAAGAAATCAAAAAATTCGAAAATTTTATAAAAAATTTATAAAATTCAAAAAATTTATAAAAATTCAAAAAAATTTATAAAAATTCGAAAAATTGATAAAAAATCAAAAAATTCGAAAATTTTAAAAAAAATTTATAAAAAATTCAAAAAATTTATAAAAACTCAAAAAATTCGAAAATTTTATAAAAATTTATAAAAATTCAAAAAAACTTATAAAAAATTTGAATTTATTAAATTTTTTTTCGAATTTTTATAATTTTTTTTGAATTTTTAAAAAATTATAAATTTTTACAAATTTTTTGAATTTTTAAAAAATTATAAATTTTTATAAATTTTTTGAATTTTTTAAAAATTTTTATAATTTTTTATAAAATTTTCGAATTTTTTGAATTTTTATAATTTTTTTGAATTTTTAAAAAATTATAAATTTTTACAAATTTTTTGAATTTTAAAAAAATTATAAATTTTTATAAATTTTCTGAATTTTTTAAAAATTTTAATAAGTTTTTTCGAATTTTTATAATTTTTTATAAAATTTTCGAATTTTTTGAATTTTTATAAATTTTTTGAATTATTATAAATTTTCGAATTTTTTTAAAATTTTTATAAATTTTTTCGAATTTTCATAAATTTTTCGAATTTTTATAAATTTTTTCCACCTACACTAGTTCGGGAAAAAACTCGTATTAAGATGGTCAATTAAGCATAAAAAAGAAACAACATATATCCACACAGGACCTAACTAGAAACAGTACACATATATCCACACAGGACCTAACTAGAAACAGGAAAAAAAAGAAACAGCCCACTTAACTTAGTTTTATTGCTTTTTATATGTTTAGTTTTATAAAAATCTTCCTTTCTCATTCTCTTTTTAAATACTAGTCTTGTATTTTTTTTTTAAAATATTTATCATATCTTTATTAATCTTTTAAATATCATTTTATCAATTTGTGTTCTCCTCTTTTGAGTACAACAACAACTTAGGCGTCATTTCATTTCTTATGTTTTTTCAGGTTATTTTATAGTCACTTTTACATGTTGAAGTGTTAAACTTTTTGTCTTTAGAAAAACCAAGTCTTAAGAAACATCTCTTTATCAATTTATAGTCTCTTTTTACCTTAAGTTGTTAGTTTAAAATTTTCAAAATTTAGTTTGTCATCATTTTTCTAAAATCAGTGTTTTGTTTATTTTAATAAAATCTTTCGGAAAAAAAAATAGTAGTCGTTGATGGTGATGATTGTGGAGCTATCAAAGAAGATTTGGGTATATGAGCTTGTAGATTGGGTATTGATTAGAATATGTTTTGGAGTTCATTTTATCCGTATTTTTCATATTTGGTGACTTCTAATCCCTTTTCGATTATGTCTTTTTATTATCTATTGTTTATTGACATGTTTAGACTTATTATGCTTATTTATGTTATTAGTGTAGTTTTTATTATATGCAAGTAGTTTATATGTATTAGTTTAGAATTATGCTTAATAATGTTGGATTTAGTATTGTTAGCTTAGTTAATATGTGTAGTGATGTCGCAAAAGGTAATGTGGACGAAGGTGCTGTGGTAGATGATATCGAAGGAGAAGACAATGTGATATTCAGATTCGGGACTAATCATGCAAGGAATTCGGATAACGCGAAGTGTGAAATTAATATTGAACAAGTCAAGGAAATTGGTTAATTGATAGGAGTATCTTGGGCACAAAACGAGGATGCGGATTTACATCAGGAACAGTGTGAGGAGAATGGGTATGCGAAGGAGAGTGTTGGGCTTAAGGTCCAATAGTCACGTCTGGTATGTTAGTCATTCGGTTTAATATATTTTTTATGACACTGATATCATTGAATATTAGGGGTTTGGGGGATTGTGGGAAAAAGAGACGGATTAAATCGATTATTGGACAGAAAAATCGGATATGATTGGAATTCAAGAAACCAAGAGTGTGGTGGTTGATGAGGAGTGGATCAAAGATATATGGGGGGGGGGGGGGGGAATGGGATACGGATACACACAATTAACAGCTAATGGTAATTCTGGGGGGATATTACTCATATGGGATAAGGGGGTTTTCACGTGTAAAGATGCAATAGAGGATGAAAGGTTTATCGTGGTGAGGGGGTCTTGGCAAGGGAAAGATGAGGATATATTCTTGGTATGTATTTACGGGCCTCATGTGACTCAGCAAAAAGCATCATTATGGGATAGGCTAACAGGATTGATGGATAGATGGCAAGGAGCGTGGTGCATCTTTGGAGATTTAAACGTCATCAGAAGTAGTGATGATAGAATTAATTCCCAAGTGAACTTGAAGGAGGCAAGTGATTTTAACGAATTCATTAATAATATGCGGTTGGTTGAAATTCCAATGGTGGGTAGGAAATTTACCAGGATAAGTGACGACGGGTTGAAATTTAGCAAGTTGGATAGATTTTTACTAAATGAAGAGTTCAATAATTTATGGGGTAACCTTTCAGTCGTGGCTTTGGACCGTAAATTATCGGATCATTGTCCGATAGTGCTGAAGGATGTGGATTTAGACTTTGGTCCAAAACCATTTCGGGTCTTCAATGTTTGGCTAGAGGAAGTTGATTTTATTCATGTGGTTGAGGAGGCGTGGAACAAAGATGTTAGAGTTTTGCGACCGGAATGTAGGTTTCGAGACAAATTGAAGAATGTTAAGGCGGCTCTTAGAATTTGGAGTAAAGGAAGATTTGGAGGTCAATTAGAGAAAATTGAGGAAGCAAAAAATGTAGCCATGAGATGGGAATTTGAAGCTGAGAAGAGATCTCTTAGCGAAAATGAGAGAATTACATGGTTGGAAGCGAGGAAACAGTGGGAGTCCAAGGAGTGGGAATATAATAATATGCTTCGTCAAAAAACTAGAATTAAGTGGGATATCGAGGGGGATGAAAATTCCAAGTTCTTTCATTCTTTCGTGAAGAGGCGGAATAATAAATGTAACATAAGAGGTCTCATGTTTAATGGATTATGGTGTGAAGATCTTAAGAGAATAAAAGCAGAAATGGCTAGGCACAATAAAACCTTATTCTCCGAAGGTAATAAGACGAGGCCGAGATTTTGTTGTAATAGGATAACAAAGATACCGATTGGCGATGCACGAAACCTTGAAAAACCGTTCGATGAAAAAGAAGTTTGGGAAGCATTACGCTGTTGTGGAGGGGATAAAGCACCGGGTCCTGATGGGTTTAACTTCAAATTTATTAGGAAAGTTTGGAACATTATTAAGACGGATTTGATGAGGGCGATATCATGGTTTTGGGATGTTATGGAGATCTCGAAGGGGTGTAACGCTTCGTTTATCACCATCATTCCTAAGATAAATGATCTTATTGGTTGGGGGGATTTTCGCCCCATTAGCCTTATTGGGTGTTACTATAAAATTATTACAAAAGTCTTAGCAGAAAGGGTCAAACGCGTGGTGGGGGGTGTGGTTGGAGAGGTACAAAACGCCTTCATTAAAGGTAGATACATTCTTGATGGGGTCCTTATTGCAAACGAAACAATGTCTTATTTGAAACGAACGAAGGAGACAAGTTTAATTTTCAAAGTGGATTTCGAGAAAGCATATGATAGTATCAATTGGAATTTTCTGATGTGCATTATGAAAAAGATGGGATTTGGAGATAAATAGTGTAAATGGGTAGAGGCGTGTCTCAAATCGTCTTCTACATCCATTCTTGTTAATGGCTCGCCATCGGCGGAATTCGGGATCGAGAGGGGTGTACGCCAAGGTGACCCGTTATCACCTTTTTTATTTATATTGGCGGCGGAAGGTTTAAATGCTATTGTGAACGAAGCGGTTGAGAAGGGCGGGCATTTTTAGAGGGGTTAAGGTTGGGGCGAATCATGTCATGGTGTCTCACCTACAATATGCGGATGATACCATTTTCTTTGGAGAATGGAACAAAGAGAACGCGAAGTCGCTTATGTGTGTTCTTAGATGCTTCGAAGAGGTTTCCGGATTAAGGGTAAATTACGGTAAAAGTAAACTATACGGTTTGGGCATTAACGAGGATGAATTGGGGGATATGGAAAATTGGATGGGGTGTGATATTGGTGAACTTCCTTTCACATATTTGGGTCTACCAATTGGTGAAAACATGGGTCGGGTGAAGTCTTGGAAACCCGTGGTTGAAAAATTCAAGAATCGATTGTCTGGGTGGAAAGCTAAAACGATGTCGTTCGGGGGTTGGTTAACACTGGTAAAATCAGTTCTCGGTAGCTTGCCATTGTATTATTTCTCGATGTTCTGTGTGCCTTTGAGTATGATAAAAACTCTTGAGCGGACTCTTGAGCGGATTAGGAAAAACTTTTTTTGGGGAGGGATTGGGGAGGGCAAAAAGCTTTCTTGGGTCAAATGGGATACAATTCTTGCTTCTTTTGGGGAGGGGGTCTTAATGTGGGGTCTCTTAGGGCAAAAAATTTGGCTTTATTAGGGAAGTGGTGGTGGAGATTTAAGAGGGAGGGTGAGGGTTTATGGGTTAAAAGTCATTAAAAGTTTTCATGGTGAGTGTGGGGGTCTCGGGAGTAATAACGGGTGGGGTGGGATGTTGTCGAAGGGGGGTGGGGGGGGGGTATGGGGTGATATTGTGAAGGTTGGTATGGAGTTGGATGAATTGGGGTTAGATTTCACGTCATCATGTGTGGGGGTGTTGGGGGATGGAAGGGATATTAGGTTTTGGGTTGATAGATGGGTGGATAATAGGAGGCTATGTAATAGATTTCCTAGGCTTTTTCACTTAGATAATAGAAAAGAGGGTAGTGTGTTGGATAAGGGTTATTGGGTAGATAATGAGTGGGTATGGGTGTGGGATTGGAATAGGAGCATTAGGGGTAGGGTGTATAAGGAATATGATGATCTAATTGAGGTATTACGAAATGTGGTTGTTTTTAATGATTGTAGGGATAGATGGAGGTGGACGCTTGGTGAGGATGGCGAATTTAAAGTCAAAAGTGTTAAAAGTTTGATTGAGGAGAAGTTTCTTCATGTGGATAGCAATGGTCAAGATACGATTTAGAGCAAGTTGGTGCCTAAGAAACTTAACATCTTCGTGTGGGGAGCTCTTAAAGGAAGACTACCGGTGCGTGTGAAACTTGATAGACGAGGCATCGATCTAGACTCGGTCTTGCTACGGATTCAAGCCCAATAGAAGAACCCCCGGGAAGCTCGTCAAGCCCTGAAGGGCTGGTTGAAAGTGGCTAGGTCGACACCAATGTTACAAGACCCAATCCAACCTATTTTGATTGAGTTATTTCCTGTTTCTTGAAGATTATTTGTTTCCTTCTTTTGTGGGATATTTTCCTATTTGGTCGTTTCTTTCTTTACAAGTTGTTTGCTTATTTAAACTTATTGTAATCAATGGTTGGGTTGTTAATTAAGAAATAAAAGAAATCTCTTTTCATCGTTAAATCAGGTTTTGTGTTTAACAGAATATTCCGGTTGGCCGGAGTTCGACCGTCGATTGACGACTTGGTTGGCCAAGTGTCATCGCCACTAGGTTTAGCCTAGGACATCTTGTCCGCTTTATATGAATCCGTATCAAGTGGTATTCAGAGCTCAGGAAATCTCAAGATGTCGGGGTACGGAGATCATCATCGCCAAGATCGTAGATTCGCCGCCGGAGGCAACGAGCATGACGAACGTGATCCTCGCGATATCGAGATTGAAAGACTTCGTCAACGGGTTTGTGAACTCGAAATCAATCCTTTTAATAGGTACGAGAGACAGTTTGAAGACACATCAAGCGATTCAGCCGTGGAAGAAGGTGAAAACGAAGGTGCTGAATTTGAAATTTTTTTTCACCAGCGTCAACAACGCCGACCGACCCCTCGTGCACGACATCGTCGGCCTTCACCAACAACACCATCACAACGCCGTCATCATACACCAGCCCCACCAACTGCAGATCCTATCCGATCATTGGGTATTCGAACCGAGATCCCAGAGTTTGAAGGACGTTTGTGCCCGAATGATTTTCTTGATTGGTTACGTACGGTGGACCGTATATTTGATCTTCGTGAGACGCCCGAGCATATCAAGGTAAAACTAGTTGCTATTCGATTAAAAAAGTCTGCTTCCTTGTGGTGGGATCATTTGCAGACTAAGCGGTACCGGGAGGGTAAACATCGGGTTGAATCATGGGCTAAGATGAAGCGCCTAATGGAAAAAAAGTTTTTACCAGTTACTCACAAACAAGATTCCTTTTTAGAATTTCATAATCTCTGACAGCAAACCTTAACAGTTGAAGAGTTTATTGCTGAGTTTGAACGTCTTCGCGTGCGTTGCGGGGTTGAAGAAGACGAAGAACAAACTATAGCACGTTTTTTGGGTTGTCTTCGATCTGATATTTCTGATATAGTGTATTTGCAACAGTATTATTCTTTCTCTGATGTTTGCAGACTAGCACTACGAGTAGAAAAACAATTATTGGCAAAGCAAAAACCAACTACACGTTTTGGCTCTTCTAGCCGTATGTCACAGCCAACTTCCACTCCCACAAGGACCGGCCCAATCAAAGCCGAGTCCCCGACTCCAACAACAGTTCCATCCGGACCTAGCTCGAGTTCGTTACGGTGCTTTAAGTGTCAAGGAATTGGTCACCTAAAACGTGATTGCCCAAATAAACAAATGGTGGCCATTGTTGAAGAGACCGATGCTATGTATGATGTAGACGACGGAGATGAAGAGACTGAAATTCTTTATCCAGATAAGGGAGAGCTTCTTGTTACACGACGTGTTCTCAACACGTCTATGACCGATGCAGATGATGACACGAAGTGGCTCCGAAATAATATTTTTCTCACACAATGTACGTCGAAGGGGAAAGTTTGTACCATCATTATTGACGGTGGTAGTTGCGAGAATATAGTTGCTACATCAATGGTTGAAAAGTTAGGTCTTCCGTTACATGATCATCCGGATCCGTATCAGCTTACATGGTTAAAAAAAGGTAATTTAGTCAAAGTGAATCACAAATGTCTCGTTCAGTTTTCTATTGGGAACAAGTATTCAGACGAATTATGGTGTGAGGTTATTCCCATGGACGCGTGTCACGTGCTATTGGGACGACCTTGGTTGTACGATAGGCGAGTTAAGCATGATGGATATCGCACCACTTATACTTTCAAGAAAGATGGGCTGAACATTACACTAGCACCACTCAGCCCCAAAGACGAGCCACAGGCCTCGTTACTTGTCTCCCGGGCTGAATTTTTGAGCCTCACCCGAACGATCCCAAGTCCAATCATCTTTGGGCTGTTTGTGGCTGAAGAAAATCCCCCAGTTCATTCCACACCAGTTTCGTTGCAGCCCCTACTGTCCGAGTTTGCGGACGTGTTCCCGGAAGACATCCCAGCTGGTTTACCTATGATACGTGACATACAACATTACATAGACTTTGTACCTGGAGCTAGTATACCGAATAAACCCGCCTACCGTATGAATCCAAAGGAGTTTGCCGAGCTTCACAAACAGGTCACTGAGCTTTTGGACAAAGGGTTGATTCGAGAAAGTATGAGCCTGTGTGCAGTTCCCGCTCTTCTTGTACCAAAACCCAACGGTACTTTTCGTATGTGCATTGACAGCCGAGCTGTTAATAAAATTACAATCAAGTACCGCTTTCCTATTCCAAGGTTTGATGACCTACTTGATCATTTGCATGGTGCGCGGATTTTTTCTAAAATTGACTTACGGAGCGGGTACCATCAAATTCGCCTACGACCGGGCGACGAATGGAAAACTGCTTTTAAGACAAGGGATGGACTTTATCAATGGATGGTCATGCCGTTTGGTTTATCTAATGCACCGAGTACGTTTATGCGGCTTATGAATCACATCTTCAAACTGTTTATTGGCAAGTGTGTCGTCGTTTATTTCGACGATATATTGGTTTTTAGCCAAACAAAAGAACAACACCTCACTCATCTTCGCGATATCTTTGCTGTGTTACGTGATCAAAAGTTGTTCGCTAATGAAAAGAAGTGTCATTTTCTCACAACTGAGGTCATTTTTTTGGGGTATCTCATCTCTGGGGAGGGTATTCAGATGGACACTAACAAAATATTGGCCATCACCTCTTGGCCAACGCCCAAATCACTACACGATGTTCGGAGTTTTCATGGCTTGGCCTCCTTTTATCGCAGGTTCATTCGCAATTTTAGTACCATCGTTGCACCTTTAACAGAATGTTTGAAAAGTAGTAAGTTTATTTGGTCCGAAACAGCTCAGCTTTCGTTTGAACAACTTAAGGTCGCTGTCACCGAGGCACTTGTGCTTGCTCTTCCCAACTTTGAGCATGTATTCCAGGTTGAGTGTGATGCCTCTGGGTTCGGTGTAGGTGGCGTATTGAGTCAACTTAATCGACCTATCGCCTATTTTAGTGAGAAACTCAATGAAACTCGCAGGTGGTACAGTACGTATGACAAGGAGTTCTATGCAATTATACGGAGTCTCGAATATTGGAGGCACTATCTTTTACCCGCGGAGTTTATTTTATACTCCGATCATCAGGTGTTGAAGTTTATACAGGGGCAAGCGAAGTTAAATCCAAGGCATGCAAAGTGGGTCGAAACTTTACAAGACTTTACATTCGTAATCAGGCATAAAGCAGGTACAGTCAATTCCGCCGCTGATGCACTGAGCAGGCGTCCAGCTTTGGTGACGTCGTCCTTTTTCAGGGTTGATACTTTCAGCTCGTTTACTCGTTTATATGAAGATGATCCAGATTTTCGTGTTTTCTGGCAAGCGACTAAGCAGGGGACGGTGAAAGATTATTTCCAGCGTGATGGGTTTATTTACAAGGGACAACGTTTATGTGTTCCTCTCTCGTCTTTCCGCGAGGCAATTATTTTGGAATGTCATCAGGGGGATCTTGCGGGTAATTTCGGGCGTGAAAAAACAGCGGCCTTGGTACGCGGAAATTTTTATTGGCCTCACTTGGTGAAGGATGTGGTCAAAGTATTACAACGTTGTCGGGTGTGTCATGTGGCCAAAACACATAATACAAATCAGGGGCTCTATACTCCCTTACCAGCGCCTCATAGTCCTTGGGAAGACGTTAGTCTTGATTTTATTTTGGGCTTACCTATGACACAACGCAAGAAATATTCGATTATGGTCGTGGTCGATAGATTCTCCAAAATGGCTCATTTTCTTGCGTGTGCGAAAACTTTTGATGCGTCTCAGGTTGCTCGATTGTATTTTGCGGATATCGTTCATTTACATGGTGTGCCTAAGTCTATTACTTCTGACAGAGATGTCAAATTTGTGAGTCATTTTTGGCGTACGTTGTGGTCTCGGTTGGGGGCTAAGTTACAGTTTAGCAGTTCGCATCACCCTCAAACCGATGGTCAGACTGAAGTGACGAATCGTATTCTGGGAAATCTACTTCGGAGTCTTGTTGGTGATCACCCAAAACAGTGGGATTTAGCTTTACCGCAGGCCGAATTTGCTTATAATCGGTCTAATCATTCTTCTACAGGGCGGAGTCCGTTCTTTGTTGTATATGGGAGAAACCCATTTACACCCCTGGATCTTGCTCCACTCCTGGGGACTGACGGTTTTAGTGCAGAAGGAGATGCCCGGGCTGATCAAATAAAGAAACTACATGCTGAGGTACGTGACCAGATTATTAAACATAACTTGCAATATCAATCCAGGGTAAACAAGCACAGGCGTCGTGTCGTTTTTAACGAGGGTGATCTCGTTTGGGTTTATTTGCGGCGTGACCGATTTCCTCCTGGTCGGTTTGGCAAGTTGCGCCCCCGTGCTGATGGACCATTCGTGTTTTGAAAAAGATAAATGACAACGCGTACAAGCTAGATTTTCCGGGCCGTTATAATGTTTCTGCCACTTTTAATGTCGCTGACCTCACTCCTTACTTTGAAGACGAAGACTTTGGGTATGACTCGGAGGCGAGTCGTTTTTTAGAGGGGGAGGATGATACGGATTCAAGCCCAATAGAAGAACCCCCGGGAAGCTCGTCAAGCCCTGAAGGGCTGGTTGAAAGTGGCTAGGTCGACACCAATGTTACAAGACCAAATCCAACCTATTTTGATTGAGTTATTTCCTGTTTCTTGAAGATTATTTGTTTCCTTCTTTTGTGGGATATTTTCCTATTTGGTCGTTTCTTTCTTTACAAGTTGTTTGCTTATTTAAACTTATTGTAATCAATGGTTGGGTTGTTAATTAAGAAATAAAAGAAATCTCTTTTCATCGTTAAACCAGGTTTTGTGTTTAACAGAATATTCCGGTTGGCCGGAGTTCGACCGTCGATTGACGACTTGGTTGGCCAAGTGTCATCGCCGCTAGGTTTAGCCTAGGACATCTTGTCTGCTTTATACGAATCCGTATCAGG